>JAUPFR010000016.1:18715239-18741902 GCA_036925125.1 Oreortyx pictus | reverse complement strand
ACCCTAACCCTAACCCTAACCCTAACCCTAACCCTAACCCTAACCCTAACCCTAACCCTAACCCTAACCCTAACCCTAACCCTAACCCTAACCCTGAACCCTAACCCTAACCCTAACCCTAACCCTAACCCTAACCCTAACCCTAACCCTAACCCTAACCCTAACCCTAACCCTAACCCTAACCCTAACCCTAACCCTAACCCTAACCCTAACCCTAACCCTAACCCTAACCCTAACCCTAACCCTAACCCTAACCCTAACCCTAACCCTAACCCTAACCCTAACCCTAACCCTAACCCTAACCCTAACCCTAACCCTAACCCTAACCCTAACCCTAACCCTAACCCTAACCCTAACCCTAACCCTAACCCTAACCCTAACCCTAACCCTAACCCTAACCCTAACCCTAACCCTAACCCTAACCCTAACCCTAACCCTAACCCTAACCCTAACCCTAACCCTAACCCTAACCCTAACCCTAACCCTAACCCTAACCCTAACCCTAACCCTAACCCTAACCCTAACCCTAACCCTAACCCTAACCCTAACCCTAACCCTAACCCTAACCCTAACCCTAACCCTAACCCTAACCCTAACCCTAACCCTAACCCTAACCCTAACCCTAACCCTAACCCTAACCCTAACCCTAACCCTAACCCTAACCCTAACCCTAACCCTAACCCTAACCCTAACCCTAACCCTAACCCTAACCCTAACCCTAACCCTAACCCTAACCCTAACCCTAACCCTAACCCTAACCCTAACCCTAACCCTAACCCTAACCCTAACCCTAACCCTAACCCTAACCCTAACCCTAACCCTAACCCTAACCCTAACCCTAACCCTAACCCTAACCCTAACCCTAACCCTAACCCTAACCCTAACCCTAACCCTAACCCTAACCCTAACCCTAACCCTAACCCTAACCCTAACCCTAACCCTAACCCTAACCCTAACCCTAACCCTAACCCTAACCCTAACCCTAACCCTAACCCTAACCCTAACCCTAACCCTAACCCTAACCCTAACCCTAACCCTAACCCTAACCCTAACCCTAACCCTAACCCTAACCCTAACCCTAACCCTAACCCTAACCCTAACCCTAACCCTAACCCTAACCCTAACCCTAACCCTAACCCTAACCCTAACCCTAACCCTAACCCTAACCCTAACCCTAACCCTAACCCTAACCCTAACCCTAACCCTAACCCTAACCCTAACCCTAACCCTAACCCTAACCCTAACCCTAACCCTAACCCTAACCCTAACCCTAACCCTAACCCTAACCCTAACCCTAACCCTAACCCTAACCCTAACCCTAACCCTAACCCTAACCCTAACCCTAACCCTAACCCTAACCCTAACCCTAACCCTAACCCTAACCCTAACCCTAACCCTAACCCTAACCCTAACCCTAACCCTAACCCTAACCCTAACCCTAACCCTAACCCTAACCCTAACCCTAACCCTAACCCTAACCCTAACCCTAACCCTAACCCTAACCCTAACCCTAACCCTAACCCTAACCCTAACCCTAACCCTAACCCTAACCCTAACCCTAACCCTAACCCTAACCCTAACCCTAACCCTAACCCTAACCCTAACCCTAACCCTAACCCTAACCCTAACCCTAACCCTAACCCTAACCCTAACCCTAACCCTAACCCTAACCCTAACCCTAACCCTAACCCTAACCCTAACCCTAACCCTAACCCTAACCCTAACCCTAACCCTAACCCTAACCCTAACCCTAACCCTAACCCTAACCCTAACCCTAACCCTAACCCTAACCCTAACCCTAACCCTAACCCTAACCCTAACCCTAACCCTAACCCTAACCCTAACCCTAACCCTAACCCTAACCCTAACCCTAACCCTAACCCTAACCCTAACCCTAACCCTAACCCTAACCCTAACCCTAACCCTAACCCTAACCCTAACCCTAACCCTAACCCTAACCCTAACCCTAACCCTAACCCTAACCCTAACCCTAACCCTAACCCTAACCCTAACCCTAACCCTAACCCTAACCCTAACCCTAACCCTAACCCTAACCCTAACCCTAACCCTAACCCTAACCCTAACCCTAACCCTAACCCTAACCCTAACCCTAACCCTAACCCTAACCCTAACCCTAACCCTAACCCTAACCCTAACCCTAACCCTAACCCTAACCCTAACCCTAACCCTAACCCTAACCCTAACCCTAACCCTAACCCTAACCCTAACCCTAACCCTAACCCTAACCCTAACCCTAACCCTAACCCTAACCCTAACCCTAACCCTAACCCTAACCCTAACCCTAACCCTAACCCTAACCCTAACCCTAACCCTAACCCTAACCCTAACCCTAACCCTAACCCTAACCCTAACCCTAACCCTAACCCTAACCCTAACCCTAACCCTAACCCTAACCCTAACCCTAACCCTAACCCTAACCCTAACCCTAACCCTAACCCTAACCCTAACCCTAACCCTAACCCTAACCCTAACCCTAACCCTAACCCTAACCCTAACCCTAACCCTAACCCTAACCCTAACCCTAACCCTAACCCTAACCCTAACCCTAACCCTAACCCTAACCCTAACCCTAACCCTAACCCTAACCCTAACCCTAACCCTAACCCTAACCCTAACCCTAACCCTAACCCTAACCCTAACCCTAACCCTAACCCTAACCCTAACCCTAACCCTAACCCTAACCCTAACCCTAACCCTAACCCTAACCCTAACCCTAACCCTAACCCTAACCCTAACCCTAACCCTAACCCTAACCCTAACCCTAACCCTAACCCTAACCCTAACCCTAACCCTAACCCTAACCCTAACCCTAACCCTAACCCTAACCCTAACCCTAACCCTAACCCTAACCCTAACCCTAACCCTAACCCTAACCCTAACCCTAACCCTAACCCTAACCCTAACCCTAACCCTAACCCTAACCCTAACCCTAACCCTAACCCTAACCCTAACCCTAACCCTAACCCTAACCCTAACCCTAACCCTAACCCTAACCCTAACCCTAACCCTAACCCTAACCCTAACCCTAACCCTAACCCTAACCCTAACCCTAACCCTAACCCTAACCCTAACCCTAACCCTAACCCTAACCCTAACCCTAACCCTAACCCTAACCCTAACCCTAACCCTAACCCTAACCCTAACCCTAACCCTAACCCTAACCCTAACCCTAACCCTAACCCTAACCCTAACCCTAACCCTAACCCTAACCCTAACCCTAACCCTAACCCTAACCCTAACCCTAACCCTAACCCTAACCCTAACCCTAACCCTAACCCTAACCCTAACCCTAACCCTAACCCTAACCCTAACCCTAACCCTAACCCTAACCCTAACCCTAACCCTAACCCTAACCCTAACCCTAACCCTAACCCTAACCCTAACCCTAACCCTAACCCTAACCCTAACCCTAACCCTAACCCTAACCCTAACCCTAACCCTAACCCTAACCCTAACCCTAACCCTAACCCTAACCCTAACCCTAACCCTAACCCTAACCCTAACCCTAACCCTAACCCTAACCCTAACCCTAACCCTAACCCTAACCCTAACCCTAACCCTAACCCTAACCCTAACCCTAACCCTAACCCTAACCCTAACCCTAACCCTAACCCTAACCCTAACCCTAACCCTAACCCTAACCCTAACCCTAACCCTAACCCTAACCCTAACCCTAACCCTAACCCTAACCCTAACCCTAACCCTAACCCTAACCCTAACCCTAACCCTAACCCTAACCCTAACCCTAACCCTAACCCTAACCCTAACCCTAACCCTAACCCTAACCCTAACCCTAACCCTAACCCTAACCCTAACCCTAACCCTAACCCTAACCCTAACCCTAACCCTAACCCTAACCCTAACCCTAACCCTAACCCTAACCCTAACCCTAACCCTAACCCTAACCCTAACCCTAACCCTAACCCTAACCCTAACCCTAACCCTAACCCTAACCCTAACCCTAACCCTAACCCTAACCCTAACCCTAACCCTAACCCTAACCCTAACCCTAACCCTAACCCTAACCCTAACCCTAACCCTAACCCTAACCCTAACCCTAACCCTAACCCTAACCCTAACCCTAACCCTAACCCTAACCCTAACCCTAACCCTAACCCTAACCCTAACCCTAACCCTAACCCTAACCCTAACCCTAACCCTAACCCTAACCCTAACCCTAACCCTAACCCTAACCCTAACCCTAACCCTAACCCTAACCCTAACCCTAACCCTAACCCTAACCCTAACCCTAACCCTAACCCTAACCCTAACCCTAACCCTAACCCTAACCCTAACCCTAACCCTAACCCTAACCCTAACCCTAACCCTAACCCTAACCCTAACCCTAACCCTAACCCTAACCCTAACCCTAACCCTAACCCTAACCCTAACCCTAACCCTAACCCTAACCCTAACCCTAACCCTAACCCTAACCCTAACCCTAACCCTAACCCTAACCCTAACCCTAACCCTAACCCTAACCCTAACCCTAACCCTAACCCTAACCCTAACCCTAACCCTAACCCTAACCCTAACCCTAACCCTAACCCTAACCCTAACCCTAACCCTAACCCTAACCCTAACCCTAACCCTAACCCTAACCCTAACCCTAACCCTAACCCTAACCCTAACCCTAACCCTAACCCTAACCCTAACCCTAACCCTAACCCTAACCCTAACCCTAACCCTAACCCTAACCCTAACCCTAACCCTAACCCTAACCCTAACCCTAACCCTAACCCTAACCCTAACCCTAACCCTAACCCTAACCCTAACCCTAACCCTAACCCTAACCCTAACCCTAACCCTAACCCTAACCCTAACCCTAACCCTAACCCTAACCCTAACCCTAACCCTAACCCTAACCCTAACCCTAACCCTAACCCTAACCCTAACCCTAACCCTAACCCTAACCCTAACCCTAACCCTAACCCTAACCCTAACCCTAACCCTAACCCTAACCCTAACCCTAACCCTAACCCTAACCCTAACCCTAACCCTAACCCTAACCCTAACCCTAACCCTAACCCTAACCCTAACCCTAACCCTAACCCTAACCCTAACCCTAACCCTAACCCTAACCCTAACCCTAACCCTAACCCTAACCCTAACCCTAACCCTAACCCTAACCCTAACCCTAACCCTAACCCTAACCCTAACCCTAACCCTAACCCTAACCCTAACCCTAACCCTAACCCTAACCCTAACCCTAACCCTAACCCTAACCCTAACCCTAACCCTAACCCTAACCCTAACCCTAACCCTAACCCTAACCCTAACCCTAACCCTAACCCTAACCCTAACCCTAACCCTAACCCTAACCCTAACCCTAACCCTAACCCTAACCCTAACCCTAACCCTAACCCTAACCCTAACCCTAACCCTAACCCTAACCCTAACCCTAACCCTAACCCTAACCCTAACCCTAACCCTAACCCTAACCCTAACCCTAACCCTAACCCTAACCCTAACCCTAACCCTAACCCTAACCCTAACCCTAACCCTAACCCTAACCCTAACCCTAACCCTAACCCTAACCCTAACCCTAACCCTAACCCTAACCCTAACCCTAACCCTAACCCTAACCCTAACCCTAACCCTAACCCTAACCCTAACCCTAACCCTAACCCTAACCCTAACCCTAACCCTAACCCTAACCCTAACCCTAACCCTAACCCTAACCCTAACCCTAACCCTAACCCTAACCCTAACCCTAACCCTAACCCTAACCCTAACCCTAACCCTAACCCTAACCCTAACCCTAACCCTAACCCTAACCCTAACCCTAACCCTAACCCTAACCCTAACCCTAACCCTAACCCTAACCCTAACCCTAACCCTAACCCTAACCCTAACCCTAACCCTAACCCTAACCCTAACCCTAACCCTAACCCTAACCCTAACCCTAACCCTAACCCTAACCCTAACCCTAACCCTAACCCTAACCCTAACCCTAACCCTAACCCTAACCCTAACCCTAACCCTAACCCTAACCCTAACCCTAACCCTAACCCTAACCCTAACCCTAACCCTAACCCTAACCCTAACCCTAACCCTAACCCTAACCCTAACCCTAACCCTAACCCTAACCCTAACCCTAACCCTAACCCTAACCCTAACCCTAACCCTAACCCTAACCCTAACCCTAACCCTAACCCTAACCCTAACCCTAACCCTAACCCTAACCCTAACCCTAACCCTAACCCTAACCCTAACCCTAACCCTAACCCTAACCCTAACCCTAACCCTAACCCTAACCCTAACCCTAACCCTAACCCTAACCCTAACCCTAACCCTAACCCTAACCCTAACCCTAACCCTAACCCTAACCCTAACCCTAACCCTAACCCTAACCCTAACCCTAACCCTAACCCTAACCCTAACCCTAACCCTAACCCTAACCCTAACCCTAACCCTAACCCTAACCCTAACCCTAACCCTAACCCTAACCCTAACCCTAACCCTAACCCTAACCCTAACCCTAACCCTAACCCTAACCCTAACCCTAACCCTAACCCTAACCCTAACCCTAACCCTAACCCTAACCCTAACCCTAACCCTAACCCTAACCCTAACCCTAACCCTAACCCTAACCCTAACCCTAACCCTAACCCTAACCCTAACCCTAACCCTAACCCTAACCCTAACCCTAACCCTAACCCTAACCCTAACCCTAACCCTAACCCTAACCCTAACCCTAACCCTAACCCTAACCCTAACCCTAACCCTAACCCTAACCCTAACCCTAACCCTAACCCTAACCCTAACCCTAACCCTAACCCTAACCCTAACCCTAACCCTAACCCTAACCCTAACCCTAACCCTAACCCTAACCCTAACCCTAACCCTAACCCTAACCCTAACCCTAACCCTAACCCTAACCCTAACCCTAACCCTAACCCTAACCCTAACCCTAACCCTAACCCTAACCCTAACCCTAACCCTAACCCTAACCCTAACCCTAACCCTAACCCTAACCCTAACCCTAACCCTAACCCTAACCCTAACCCTAACCCTAACCCTAACCCTAACCCTAACCCTAACCCTAACCCTAACCCTAACCCTAACCCTAACCCTAACCCTAACCCTAACCCTAACCCTAACCCTAACCCTAACCCTAACCCTAACCCTAACCCTAACCCTAACCCTAACCCTAACCCTAACCCTAACCCTAACCCTAACCCTAACCCTAACCCTAACCCTAACCCTAACCCTAACCCTAACCCTAACCCTAACCCTAACCCTAACCCTAACCCTAACCCTAACCCTAACCCTAACCCTAACCCTAACCCTAACCCTAACCCTAACCCTAACCCTAACCCTAACCCTAACCCTAACCCTAACCCTAACCCTAACCCTAACCCTAACCCTAACCCTAACCCTAACCCTAACCCTAACCCTAACCCTAACCCTAACCCTAACCCTAACCCTAACCCTAACCCTAACCCTAACCCTAACCCTAACCCTAACCCTAACCCTAACCCTAACCCTAACCCTAACCCTAACCCTAACCCTAACCCTAACCCTAACCCTAACCCTAACCCTAACCCTAACCCTAACCCTAACCCTAACCCTAACCCTAACCCTAACCCTAACCCTAACCCTAACCCTAACCCTAACCCTAACCCTAACCCTAACCCTAACCCTAACCCTAACCCTAACCCTAACCCTAACCCTAACCCTAACCCTAACCCTAACCCTAACCCTAACCCTAACCCTAACCCTAACCCTAACCCTAACCCTAACCCTAACCCTAACCCTAACCCTAACCCTAACCCTAACCCTAACCCTAACCCTAACCCTAACCCTAACCCTAACCCTAACCCTAACCCTAACCCTAACCCTAACCCTAACCCTAACCCTAACCCTAACCCTAACCCTAACCCTAACCCTAACCCTAACCCTAACCCTAACCCTAACCCTAACCCTAACCCTAACCCTAACCCTAACCCTAACCCTAACCCTAACCCTAACCCTAACCCTAACCCTAACCCTAACCCTAACCCTAACCCTAACCCTAACCCTAACCCTAACCCTAACCCTAACCCTAACCCTAACCCTAACCCTAACCCTAACCCTAACCCTAACCCTAACCCTAACCCTAACCCTAACCCTAACCCTAACCCTAACCCTAACCCTAACCCTAACCCTAACCCTAACCCTAACCCTAACCCTAACCCTAACCCTAACCCTAACCCTAACCCTAACCCTAACCCTAACCCTAACCCTAACCCTAACCCTAACCCTAACCCTAACCCTAACCCTAACCCTAACCCTAACCCTAACCCTAACCCTAACCCTAACCCTAACCCTAACCCTAACCCTAACCCTAACCCTAACCCTAACCCTAACCCTAACCCTAACCCTAACCCTAACCCTAACCCTAACCCTAACCCTAACCCTAACCCTAACCCTAACCCTAACCCTAACCCTAACCCTAACCCTAACCCTAACCCTAACCCTAACCCTAACCCTAACCCTAACCCTAACCCTAACCCTAACCCTAACCCTAACCCTAACCCTAACCCTAACCCTAACCCTAACCCTAACCCTAACCCTAACCCTAACCCTAACCCTAACCCTAACCCTAACCCTAACCCTAACCCTAACCCTAACCCTAACCCTAACCCTAACCCTAACCCTAACCCTAACCCTAACCCTAACCCTAACCCTAACCCTAACCCTAACCCTAACCCTAACCCTAACCCTAACCCTAACCCTAACCCTAACCCTAACCCTAACCCTAACCCTAACCCTAACCCTAACCCTAACCCTAACCCTAACCCTAACCCTAACCCTAACCCTAACCCTAACCCTAACCCTAACCCTAACCCTAACCCTAACCCTAACCCTAACCCTAACCCTAACCCTAACCCTAACCCTAACCCTAACCCTAACCCTAACCCTAACCCTAACCCTAACCCTAACCCTAACCCTAACCCTAACCCTAACCCTAACCCTAACCCTAACCCTAACCCTAACCCTAACCCTAACCCTAACCCTAACCCTAACCCTAACCCTAACCCTAACCCTAACCCTAACCCTAACCCTAACCCTAACCCTAACCCTAACCCTAACCCTAACCCTAACCCTAACCCTAACCCTAACCCTAACCCTAACCCTAACCCTAACCCTAACCCTAACCCTAACCCTAACCCTAACCCTAACCCTAACCCTAACCCTAACCCTAACCCTAACCCTAACCCTAACCCTAACCCTAACCCTAACCCTAACCCTAACCCTAACCCTAACCCTAACCCTAACCCTAACCCTAACCCTAACCCTAACCCTAACCCTAACCCTAACCCTAACCCTAACCCTAACCCTAACCCTAACCCTAACCCTAACCCTAACCCTAACCCTAACCCTAACCCTAACCCTAACCCTAACCCTAACCCTAACCCTAACCCTAACCCTAACCCTAACCCTAACCCTAACCCTAACCCTAACCCTAACCCTAACCCTAACCCTAACCCTAACCCTAACCCTAACCCTAACCCTAACCCTAACCCTAACCCTAACCCTAACCCTAACCCTAACCCTAACCCTAACCCTAACCCTAACCCTAACCCTAACCCTAACCCTAACCCTAACCCTAACCCTAACCCTAACCCTAACCCTAACCCTAACCCTAACCCTAACCCTAACCCTAACCCTAACCCTAACCCTAACCCTAACCCTAACCCTAACCCTAACCCTAACCCTAACCCTAACCCTAACCCTAACCCTAACCCTAACCCTAACCCTAACCCTAACCCTAACCCTAACCCTAACCCTAACCCTAACCCTAACCCTAACCCTAACCCTAACCCTAACCCTAACCCTAACCCTAACCCTAACCCTAACCCTAACCCTAACCCTAACCCTAACCCTAACCCTAACCCTAACCCTAACCCTAACCCTAACCCTAACCCTAACCCTAACCCTAACCCTAACCCTAACCCTAACCCTAACCCTAACCCTAACCCTAACCCTAACCCTAACCCTAACCCTAACCCTAACCCTAACCCTAACCCTAACCCTAACCCTAACCCTAACCCTAACCCTAACCCTAACCCTAACCCTAACCCTAACCCTAACCCTAACCCTAACCCTAACCCTAACCCTAACCCTAACCCTAACCCTAACCCTAACCCTAACCCTAACCCTAACCCTAACCCTAACCCTAACCCTAACCCTAACCCTAACCCTAACCCTAACCCTAACCCTAACCCTAACCCTAACCCTAACCCTAACCCTAACCCTAACCCTAACCCTAACCCTAACCCTAACCCTAACCCTAACCCTAACCCTAACCCTAACCCTAACCCTAACCCTAACCCTAACCCTAACCCTAACCCTAACCCTAACCCTAACCCTAACCCTAACCCTAACCCTAACCCTAACCCTAACCCTAACCCTAACCCTAACCCTAACCCTAACCCTAACCCTAACCCTAACCCTAACCCTAACCCTAACCCTAACCCTAACCCTAACCCTAACCCTAACCCTAACCCTAACCCTAACCCTAACCCTAACCCTAACCCTAACCCTAACCCTAACCCTAACCCTAACCCTAACCCTAACCCTAACCCTAACCCTAACCCTAACCCTAACCCTAACCCTAACCCTAACCCTAACCCTAACCCTAACCCTAACCCTAACCCTAACCCTAACCCTAACCCTAACCCTAACCCTAACCCTAACCCTAACCCTAACCCTAACCCTAACCCTAACCCTAACCCTAACCCTAACCCTAACCCTAACCCTAACCCTAACCCTAACCCTAACCCTAACCCTAACCCTAACCCTAACCCTAACCCTAACCCTAACCCTAACCCTAACCCTAACCCTAACCCTAACCCTAACCCTAACCCTAACCCTAACCCTAACCCTAACCCTAACCCTAACCCTAACCCTAACCCTAACCCTAACCCTAACCCTAACCCTAACCCTAACCCTAACCCTAACCCTAACCCTAACCCTAACCCTAACCCTAACCCTAACCCTAACCCTAACCCTAACCCTAACCCTAACCCTAACCCTAACCCTAACCCTAACCCTAACCCTAACCCTAACCCTAACCCTAACCCTAACCCTAACCCTAACCCTAACCCTAACCCTAACCCTAACCCTAACCCTAACCCTAACCCTAACCCTAACCCTAACCCTAACCCTAACCCTAACCCTAACCCTAACCCTAACCCTAACCCTAACCCTAACCCTAACCCTAACCCTAACCCTAACCCTAACCCTAACCCTAACCCTAACCCTAACCCTAACCCTAACCCTAACCCTAACCCTAACCCTAACCCTAACCCTAACCCTAACCCTAACCCTAACCCTAACCCTAACCCTAACCCTAACCCTAACCCTAACCCTAACCCTAACCCTAACCCTAACCCTAACCCTAACCCTAACCCTAACCCTAACCCTAACCCTAACCCTAACCCTAACCCTAACCCTAACCCTAACCCTAACCCTAACCCTAACCCTAACCCTAACCCTAACCCTAACCCTAACCCTAACCCTAACCCTAACCCTAACCCTAACCCTAACCCTAACCCTAACCCTAACCCTAACCCTAACCCTAACCCTAACCCTAACCCTAACCCTAACCCTAACCCTAACCCTAACCCTAACCCTAACCCTAACCCTAACCCTAACCCTAACCCTAACCCTAACCCTAACCCTAACCCTAACCCTAACCCTAACCCTAACCCTAACCCTAACCCTAACCCTAACCCTAACCCTAACCCTAACCCTAACCCTAACCCTAACCCTAACCCTAACCCTAACCCTAACCCTAACCCTAACCCTAACCCTAACCCTAACCCTAACCCTAACCCTAACCCTAACCCTAACCCTAACCCTAACCCTAACCCTAACCCTAACCCTAACCCTAACCCTAACCCTAACCCTAACCCTAACCCTAACCCTAACCCTAACCCTAACCCTAACCCTAACCCTAACCCTAACCCTAACCCTAACCCTAACCCTAACCCTAACCCTAACCCTAACCCTAACCCTAACCCTAACCCTAACCCTAACCCTAACCCTAACCCTAACCCTAACCCTAACCCTAACCCTAACCCTAACCCTAACCCTAACCCTAACCCTAACCCTAACCCTAACCCTAACCCTAACCCTAACCCTAACCCTAACCCTAACCCTAACCCTAACCCTAACCCTAACCCTAACCCTAACCCTAACCCTAACCCTAACCCTAACCCTAACCCTAACCCTAACCCTAACCCTAACCCTAACCCTAACCCTAACCCTAACCCTAACCCTAACCCTAACCCTAACCCTAACCCTAACCCTAACCCTAACCCTAACCCTAACCCTAACCCTAACCCTAACCCTAACCCTAACCCTAACCCTAACCCTAACCCTAACCCTAACCCTAACCCTAACCCTAACCCTAACCCTAACCCTAACCCTAACCCTAACCCTAACCCTAACCCTAACCCTAACCCTAACCCTAACCCTAACCCTAACCCTAACCCTAACCCTAA
Source organism: Oreortyx pictus (assembly GCA_036925125.1). Classification (NCBI taxonomy): domain Eukaryota; kingdom Metazoa; phylum Chordata; class Aves; order Galliformes; family Odontophoridae; genus Oreortyx; species Oreortyx pictus. The sequence goes on along the minus strand of JAUPFR010000016.1, from coordinate 18,729,384 downwards.
CCCTAACCCTAACCCTAACCCTAACCCTAACCCTAACCCTAACCCTAACCCTAACCCTAACCCTAACCCTAACCCTAACCCTAACCCTAACCCTAACCCTAACCCTAACCCTAACCCTAACCCTAACCCTAACCCTAACCCTAACCCTAACCCTAACCCTAACCCTAACCCTAACCCTAACCCTAACCCTAACCCTAACCCTAACCCTAACCCTAACCCTAACCCTAACCCTAACCCTAACCCTAACCCTAACCCTAACCCTAACCCTAACCCTAACCCTAACCCTAACCCTAACCCTAACCCTAACCCTAACCCTAACCCTAACCCTAACCCTAACCCTAACCCTAACCCTAACCCTAACCCTAACCCTAACCCTAACCCTAACCCTAACCCTAACCCTAACCCTAACCCTAACCCTAACCCTAACCCTAACCCTAACCCTAACCCTAACCCTAACCCTAACCCTAACCCTAACCCTAACCCTAACCCTAACCCTAACCCTAACCCTAACCCTAACCCTAACCCTAACCCTAACCCTAACCCTAACCCTAACCCTAACCCTAACCCTAACCCTAACCCTAACCCTAACCCTAACCCTAACCCTAACCCTAACCCTAACCCTAACCCTAACCCTAACCCTAACCCTAACCCTAACCCTAACCCTAACCCTAACCCTAACCCTAACCCTAACCCTAACCCTAACCCTAACCCTAACCCTAACCCTAACCCTAACCCTAACCCTAACCCTAACCCTAACCCTAACCCTAACCCTAACCCTAACCCTAACCCTAACCCTAACCCTAACCCTAACCCTAACCCTAACCCTAACCCTAACCCTAACCCTAACCCTAACCCTAACCCTAACCCTAACCCTAACCCTAACCCTAACCCTAACCCTAACCCTAACCCTAACCCTAACCCTAACCCTAACCCTAACCCTAACCCTAACCCTAACCCTAACCCTAACCCTAACCCTAACCCTAACCCTAACCCTAACCCTAACCCTAACCCTAACCCTAACCCTAACCCTAACCCTAACCCTAACCCTAACCCTAACCCTAACCCTAACCCTAACCCTAACCCTAACCCTAACCCTAACCCTAACCCTAACCCTAACCCTAACCCTAACCCTAACCCTAACCCTAACCCTAACCCTAACCCTAACCCTAACCCTAACCCTAACCCTAACCCTAACCCTAACCCTAACCCTAACCCTAACCCTAACCCTAACCCTAACCCTAACCCTAACCCTAACCCTAACCCTAACCCTAACCCTAACCCTAACCCTAACCCTAACCCTAACCCTAACCCTAACCCTAACCCTAACCCTAACCCTAACCCTAACCCTAACCCTAACCCTAACCCTAACCCTAACCCTAACCCTAACCCTAACCCTAACCCTAACCCTAACCCTAACCCTAACCCTAACCCTAACCCTAACCCTAACCCTAACCCTAACCCTAACCCTAACCCTAACCCTAACCCTAACCCTAACCCTAACCCTAACCCTAACCCTAACCCTAACCCTAACCCTAACCCTAACCCTAACCCTAACCCTAACCCTAACCCTAACCCTAACCCTAACCCTAACCCTAACCCTAACCCTAACCCTAACCCTAACCCTAACCCTAACCCTAACCCTAACCCTAACCCTAACCCTAACCCTAACCCTAACCCTAACCCTAACCCTAACCCTAACCCTAACCCTAACCCTAACCCTAACCCTAACCCTAACCCTAACCCTAACCCTAACCCTAACCCTAACCCTAACCCTAACCCTAACCCTAACCCTAACCCTAACCCTAACCCTAACCCTAACCCTAACCCTAACCCTAACCCTAACCCTAACCCTAACCCTAACCCTAACCCTAACCCTAACCCTAACCCTAACCCTAACCCTAACCCTAACCCTAACCCTAACCCTAACCCTAACCCTAACCCTAACCCTAACCCTAACCCTAACCCTAACCCTAACCCTAACCCTAACCCTAACCCTAACCCTAACCCTAACCCTAACCCTAACCCTAACCCTAACCCTAACCCTAACCCTAACCCTAACCCTAACCCTAACCCTAACCCTAACCCTAACCCTAACCCTAACCCTAACCCTAACCCTAACCCTAACCCTAACCCTAACCCTAACCCTAACCCTAACCCTAACCCTAACCCTAACCCTAACCCTAACCCTAACCCTAACCCTAACCCTAACCCTAACCCTAACCCTAACCCTAACCCTAACCCTAACCCTAACCCTAACCCTAACCCTAACCCTAACCCTAACCCTAACCCTAACCCTAACCCTAACCCTAACCCTAACCCTAACCCTAACCCTAACCCTAACCCTAACCCTAACCCTAACCCTAACCCTAACCCTAACCCTAACCCTAACCCTAACCCTAACCCTAACCCTAACCCTAACCCTAACCCTAACCCTAACCCTAACCCTAACCCTAACCCTAACCCTAACCCTAACCCTAACCCTAACCCTAACCCTAACCCTAACCCTAACCCTAACCCTAACCCTAACCCTAACCCTAACCCTAACCCTAACCCTAACCCTAACCCTAACCCTAACCCTAACCCTAACCCTAACCCTAACCCTAACCCTAACCCTAACCCTAACCCTAACCCTAACCCTAACCCTAACCCTAACCCTAACCCTAACCCTAACCCTAACCCTAACCCTAACCCTAACCCTAACCCTAACCCTAACCCTAACCCTAACCCTAACCCTAACCCTAACCCTAACCCTAACCCTAACCCTAACCCTAACCCTAACCCTAACCCTAACCCTAACCCTAACCCTAACCCTAACCCTAACCCTAACCCTAACCCTAACCCTAACCCTAACCCTAACCCTAACCCTAACCCTAACCCTAACCCTAACCCTAACCCTAACCCTAACCCTAACCCTAACCCTAACCCTAACCCTAACCCTAACCCTAACCCTAACCCTAACCCTAACCCTAACCCTAACCCTAACCCTAACCCTAACCCTAACCCTAACCCTAACCCTAACCCTAACCCTAACCCTAACCCTAACCCTAACCCTAACCCTAACCCTAACCCTAACCCTAACCCTAACCCTAACCCTAACCCTAACCCTAACCCTAACCCTAACCCTAACCCTAACCCTAACCCTAACCCTAACCCTAACCCTAACCCTAACCCTAACCCTAACCCTAACCCTAACCCTAACCCTAACCCTAACCCTAACCCTAACCCTAACCCTAACCCTAACCCTAACCCTAACCCTAACCCTAACCCTAACCCTAACCCTAACCCTAACCCTAACCCTAACCCTAACCCTAACCCTAACCCTAACCCTAACCCTAACCCTAACCCTAACCCTAACCCTAACCCTAACCCTAACCCTAACCCTAACCCTAACCCTAACCCTAACCCTAACCCTAACCCTAACCCTAACCCTAACCCTAACCCTAACCCTAACCCTAACCCTAACCCTAACCCTAACCCTAACCCTAACCCTAACCCTAACCCTAACCCTAACCCTAACCCTAACCCTAACCCTAACCCTAACCCTAACCCTAACCCTAACCCTAACCCTAACCCTAACCCTAACCCTAACCCTAACCCTAACCCTAACCCTAACCCTAACCCTAACCCTAACCCTAACCCTAACCCTAACCCTAACCCTAACCCTAACCCTAACCCTAACCCTAACCCTAACCCTAACCCTAACCCTAACCCTAACCCTAACCCTAACCCTAACCCTAACCCTAACCCTAACCCTAACCCTAACCCTAACCCTAACCCTAACCCTAACCCTAACCCTAACCCTAACCCTAACCCTAACCCTAACCCTAACCCTAACCCTAACCCTAACCCTAACCCTAACCCTAACCCTAACCCTAACCCTAACCCTAACCCTAACCCTAACCCTAACCCTAACCCTAACCCTAACCCTAACCCTAACCCTAACCCTAACCCTAACCCTAACCCTAACCCTAACCCTAACCCTAACCCTAACCCTAACCCTAACCCTAACCCTAACCCTAACCCTAACCCTAACCCTAACCCTAACCCTAACCCTAACCCTAACCCTAACCCTAACCCTAACCCTAACCCTAACCCTAACCCTAACCCTAACCCTAACCCTAACCCTAACCCTAACCCTAACCCTAACCCTAACCCTAACCCTAACCCTAACCCTAACCCTAACCCTAACCCTAACCCTAACCCTAACCCTAACCCTAACCCTAACCCTAACCCTAACCCTAACCCTAACCCTAACCCTAACCCTAACCCTAACCCTAACCCTAACCCTAACCCTAACCCTAACCCTAACCCTAACCCTAACCCTAACCCTAACCCTAACCCTAACCCTAACCCTAACCCTAACCCTAACCCTAACCCTAACCCTAACCCTAACCCTAACCCTAACCCTAACCCTAACCCTAACCCTAACCCTAACCCTAACCCTAACCCTAACCCTAACCCTAACCCTAACCCTAACCCTAACCCTAACCCTAACCCTAACCCTAACCCTAACCCTAACCCTAACCCTAACCCTAACCCTAACCCTAACCCTAACCCTAACCCTAACCCTAACCCTAACCCTAACCCTAACCCTAACCCTAACCCTAACCCTAACCCTAACCCTAACCCTAACCCTAACCCTAACCCTAACCCTAACCCTAACCCTAACCCTAACCCTAACCCTAACCCTAACCCTAACCCTAACCCTAACCCTAACCCTAACCCTAACCCTAACCCTAACCCTAACCCTAACCCTAACCCTAACCCTAACCCTAACCCTAACCCTAACCCTAACCCTAACCCTAACCCTAACCCTAACCCTAACCCTAACCCTAACCCTAACCCTAACCCTAACCCTAACCCTAACCCTAACCCTAACCCTAACCCTAACCCTAACCCTAACCCTAACCCTAACCCTAACCCTAACCCTAACCCTAACCCTAACCCTAACCCTAACCCTAACCCTAACCCTAACCCTAACCCTAACCCTAACCCTAACCCTAACCCTAACCCTAACCCTAACCCTAACCCTAACCCTAACCCTAACCCTAACCCTAACCCTAACCCTAACCCTAACCCTAACCCTAACCCTAACCCTAACCCTAACCCTAACCCTAACCCTAACCCTAACCCTAACCCTAACCCTAACCCTAACCCTAACCCTAACCCTAACCCTAACCCTAACCCTAACCCTAACCCTAACCCTAACCCTAACCCTAACCCTAACCCTAACCCTAACCCTAACCCTAACCCTAACCCTAACCCTAACCCTAACCCTAACCCTAACCCTAACCCTAACCCTAACCCTAACCCTAACCCTAACCCTAACCCTAACCCTAACCCTAACCCTAACCCTAACCCTAACCCTAACCCTAACCCTAACCCTAACCCTAACCCTAACCCTAACCCTAACCCTAACCCTAACCCTAACCCTAACCCTAACCCTAACCCTAACCCTAACCCTAACCCTAACCCTAACCCTAACCCTAACCCTAACCCTAACCCTAACCCTAACCCTAACCCTAACCCTAACCCTAACCCTAACCCTAACCCTAACCCTAACCCTAACCCTAACCCTAACCCTAACCCTAACCCTAACCCTAACCCTAACCCTAACCCTAACCCTAACCCTAACCCTAACCCTAACCCTAACCCTAACCCTAACCCTAACCCTAACCCTAACCCTAACCCTAACCCTAACCCTAACCCTAACCCTAACCCTAACCCTAACCCTAACCCTAACCCTAACCCTAACCCTAACCCTAACCCTAACCCTAACCCTAACCCTAACCCTAACCCTAACCCTAACCCTAACCCTAACCCTAACCCTAACCCTAACCCTAACCCTAACCCTAACCCTAACCCTAACCCTAACCCTAACCCTAACCCTAACCCTAACCCTAACCCTAACCCTAACCCTAACCCTAACCCTAACCCTAACCCTAACCCTAACCCTAACCCTAACCCTAACCCTAACCCTAACCCTAACCCTAACCCTAACCCTAACCCTAACCCTAACCCTAACCCTAACCCTAACCCTAACCCTAACCCTAACCCTAACCCTAACCCTAACCCTAACCCTAACCCTAACCCTAACCCTAACCCTAACCCTAACCCTAACCCTAACCCTAACCCTAACCCTAACCCTAACCCTAACCCTAACCCTAACCCTAACCCTAACCCTAACCCTAACCCTAACCCTAACCCTAACCCTAACCCTAACCCTAACCCTAACCCTAACCCTAACCCTAACCCTAACCCTAACCCTAACCCTAACCCTAACCCTAACCCTAACCCTAACCCTAACCCTAACCCTAACCCTAACCCTAACCCTAACCCTAACCCTAACCCTAACCCTAACCCTAACCCTAACCCTAACCCTAACCCTAACCCTAACCCTAACCCTAACCCTAACCCTAACCCTAACCCTAACCCTAACCCTAACCCTAACCCTAACCCTAACCCTAACCCTAACCCTAACCCTAACCCTAACCCTAACCCTAACCCTAACCCTAACCCTAACCCTAACCCTAACCCTAACCCTAACCTAACCCTAACCCTAACCCTAACCCTAACCCTAACCCTAACCCTAACCCTAACCCTAACCCTAACCCTAACCCTAACCCTAACCCTAACCCTAACCCTAACCCTAACCCTAACCCTAACCCTAACCCTAACCCTAACCCTAACCCTAACCCTAACCCTAACCCTAACCCTAACCCTAACCCTAACCCTAACCCTAACCCTAACCCTAACCCTAACCCTAACCCTAACCCTAACCCTAACCCTAACCCTAACCCTAACCCTAACCCTAACCCTAACCCTAACCCTAACCCTAACCCTAACCCTAACCCTAACCCTAACCCTAACCCTAACCCTAACCCTAACCCTAACCCTAACCCTAACCCTAACCCTAACCCTAACCCTAACCCTAACCCTAACCCTAACCCTAACCCTAACCCTAACCCTAACCCTAACCCTAACCCTAACCCTAACCCTAACCCTAACCCTAACCCTAACCCTAACCCTAACCCTAACCCTAACCCTAACCCTAACCCTAACCCTAACCCTAACCCTAACCCTAACCCTAACCCTAACCCTAACCCTAACCCTAACCCTAACCCTAACCCTAACCCTAACCCTAACCCTAACCCTAACCCTAACCCTAACCCTAACCCTAACCCTAACCCTAACCCTAACCCTAACCCTAACCCTAACCCTAACCCTAACCCTAACCCTAACCCTAACCCTAACCCTAACCCTAACCCTAACCCTAACCCTAACCCTAACCCTAACCCTAACCCTAACCCTAACCCTAACCCTAACCCTAACCCTAACCCTAACCCTAACCCTAACCCTAACCCTAACCCTAACCCTAACCCTAACCCTAACCCTAACCCTAACCCTAACCCTAACCCTAACCCTAACCCTAACCCTAACCCTAACCCTAACCCTAACCCTAACCCTAACCCTAACCCTAACCCTAACCCTAACCCTAACCCTAACCCTAACCCTAACCCTAACCCTAACCCTAACCCTAACCCTAACCCTAACCCTAACCCTAACCCTAACCCTAACCCTAACCCTAACCCTAACCCTAACCCTAACCCTAACCCTAACCCTAACCCTAACCCTAACCCTAACCCTAACCCTAACCCTAACCCTAACCCTAACCCTAACCCTAACCCTAACCCTAACCCTAACCCTAACCCTAACCCTAACCCTAACCCTAACCCTAACCCTAACCCTAACCCTAACCCTAACCCTAACCCTAACCCTAACCCTAACCCTAACCCTAACCCTAACCCTAACCCTAACCCTAACCCTAACCCTAACCCTAACCCTAACCCTAACCCTAACCCTAACCCTAACCCTAACCCTAACCCTAACCCTAACCCTAACCCTAACCCTAACCCTAACCCTAACCCTAACCCTAACCCTAACCCTAACCCTAACCCTAACCCTAACCCTAACCCTAACCCTAACCCTAACCCTAACCCTAACCCTAACCCTAACCCTAACCCTAACCCTAACCCTAACCCTAACCCTAACCCTAACCCTAACCCTAACCCTAACCCTAACCCTAACCCTAACCCTAACCCTAACCCTAACCCTAACCCTAACCCTAACCCTAACCCTAACCCTAACCCTAACCCTAACCCTAACCCTAACCCTAACCCTAACCCTAACCCTAACCCTAACCCTAACCCTAACCCTAACCCTAACCCTAACCCTAACCCTAACCCTAACCCTAACCCTAACCCTAACCCTAACCCTAACCCTAACCCTAACCCTAACCCTAACCCTAACCCTAACCCTAACCCTAACCCTAACCCTAACCCTAACCCTAACCCTAACCCTAACCCTAACCCTAACCCTAACCCTAACCCTAACCCTAACCCTAACCCTAACCCTAACCCTAACCCTAACCCTAACCCTAACCCTAACCCTAACCCTAACCCTAACCCTAACCCTAACCCTAACCCTAACCCTAACCCTAACCCTAACCCTAACCCTAACCCTAACCCTAACCCTAACCCTAACCCTAACCCTAACCCTAACCCTAACCCTAACCCTAACCCTAACCCTAACCCTAACCCTAACCCTAACCCTAACCCTAACCCTAACCCTAACCCTAACCCTAACCCTAACCCTAACCCTAACCCTAACCCTAACCCTAACCCTAACCCTAACCCTAACCCTAACCCTAACCCTAACCCTAACCCTAACCCTAACCCTAACCCTAACCCTAACCCTAACCCTAACCCTAACCCTAACCCTAACCCTAACCCTAACCCTAACCCTAACCCTAACCCTAACCCTAACCCTAACCCTAACCCTAACCCTAACCCTAACCCTAACCCTAACCCTAACCCTAACCCTAACCCTAACCCTAACCCTAACCCTAACCCTAACCCTAACCCTAACCCTAACCCTAACCCTAACCCTAACCCTAACCCTAACCCTAACCCTAACCCTAACCCTAACCCTAACCCTAACCCTAACCCTAACCCTAACCCTAACCCTAACCCTAACCCTAACCCTAACCCTAACCCTAACCCTAACCCTAACCCTAACCCTAACCCTAACCCTAACCCTAACCCTAACCCTAACCCTAACCCTAACCCTAACCCTAACCCTAACCCTAACCCTAACCCTAACCCTAACCCTAACCCTAACCCTAACCCTAACCCTAACCCTAACCCTAACCCTAACCCTAACCCTAACCCTAACCCTAACCCTAACCCTAACCCTAACCCTAACCCTAACCCTAACCCTAACCCTAACCCTAACCCTAACCCTAACCCTAACCCTAACCCTAACCCTAACCCTAACCCTAACCCTAACCCTAACCCTAACCCTAACCCTAACCCTAACCCTAACCCTAACCCTAACCCTAACCCTAACCCTAACCCTAACCCTAACCCTAACCCTAACCCTAACCCTAACCCTAACCCTAACCCTAACCCTAACCCTAACCCTAACCCTAACCCTAACCCTAACCCTAACCCTAACCCTAACCCTAACCCTAACCCTAACCCTAACCCTAACCCTAACCCTAACCCTAACCCTAACCCTAACCCTAACCCTAACCCTAACCCTAACCCTAACCCTAACCCTAACCCTAACCCTAACCCTAACCCTAACCCTAACCCTAACCCTAACCCTAACCCTAACCCTAACCCTAACCCTAACCCTAACCCTAACCCTAACCCTAACCCTAACCCTAACCCTAACCCTAACCCTAACCCTAACCCTAACCCTAACCCTAACCCTAACCCTAACCCTAACCCTAACCCTAACCCTAACCCTAACCCTAACCCTAACCCTAACCCTAACCCTAACCCTAACCCTAACCCTAACCCTAACCCTAACCCTAACCCTAACCCTAACCCTAACCCTAACCCTAACCCTAACCCTAACCCTAACCCTAACCCTAACCCTAACCCTAACCCTAACCCTAACCCTAACCCTAACCCTAACCCTAACCCTAACCCTAACCCTAACCCTAACCCTAACCCTAACCCTAACCCTAACCCTAACCCTAACCCTAACCCTAACCCTAACCCTAACCCTAACCCTAACCCTAACCCTAACCCTAACCCTAACCCTAACCCTAACCCTAACCCTAACCCTAACCCTAACCCTAACCCTAACCCTAACCCTAACCCTAACCCTAACCCTAACCCTAACCCTAACCCTAACCCTAACCCTAACCCTAACCCTAACCCTAACCCTAACCCTAACCCTAACCCTAACCCTAACCCTAACCCTAACCCTAACCCTAACCCTAACCCTAACCCTAACCCTAACCCTAACCCTAACCCTAACCCTAACCCTAACCCTAACCCTAACCCTAACCCTAACCCTAACCCTAACCCTAACCCTAACCCTAACCCTAACCCTAACCCTAACCCTAACCCTAACCCTAACCCTAACCCTAACCCTAACCCTAACCCTAACCCTAACCCTAACCCTAACCCTAACCCTAACCCTAACCCTAACCCTAACCCTAACCCTAACCCTAACCCTAACCCTAACCCTAACCCTAACCCTAACCCTAACCCTAACCCTAACCCTAACCCTAACCCTAACCCTAACCCTAACCCTAACCCTAACCCTAACCCTAACCCTAACCCTAACCCTAACCCTAACCCTAACCCTAACCCTAACCCTAACCCTAACCCTAACCCTAACCCTAACCCTAACCCTAACCCTAACCCTAACCCTAACCCTAACCCTAACCCTAACCCTAACCCTAACCCTAACCCTAACCCTAACCCTAACCCTAACCCTAACCCTAACCCTAACCCTAACCCTAACCCTAACCCTAACCCTAACCCTAACCCTAACCCTAACCCTAACCCTAACCCTAACCCTAACCCTAACCCTAACCCTAACCCTAACCCTAACCCTAACCCTAACCCTAACCCTAACCCTAACCCTAACCCTAACCCTAACCCTAACCCTAACCCTAACCCTAACCCTAACCCTAACCCTAACCCTAACCCTAACCCTAACCCTAACCCTAACCCTAACCCTAACCCTAACCCTAACCCTAACCCTAACCCTAACCCTAACCCTAACCCTAACCCTAACCCTAACCCTAACCCTAACCCTAACCCTAACCCTAACCCTAACCCTAACCCTAACCCTAACCCTAACCCTAACCCTAACCCTAACCCTAACCCTAACCCTAACCCTAACCCTAACCCTAACCCTAACCCTAACCCTAACCCTAACCCTAACCCTAACCCTAACCCTAACCCTAACCCTAACCCTAACCCTAACCCTAACCCTAACCCTAACCCTAACCCTAACCCTAACCCTAACCCTAACCCTAACCCTAACCCTAACCCTAACCCTAACCCTAACCCTAACCCTAACCCTAACCCTAACCCTAACCCTAACCCTAACCCTAACCCTAACCCTAACCCTAACCCTAACCCTAACCCTAACCCTAACCCTAACCCTAACCCTAACCCTAACCCTAACCCTAACCCTAACCCTAACCCTAACCCTAACCCTAACCCTAACCCTAACCCTAACCCTAACCCTAACCCTAACCCTAACCCTAACCCTAACCCTAACCCTAACCCTAACCCTAACCCTAACCCTAACCCTAACCCTAACCCTAACCCTAACCCTAACCCTAACCCTAACCCTAACCCTAACCCTAACCCTAACCCTAACCCTAACCCTAACCCTAACCCTAACCCTAACCCTAACCCTAACCCTAACCCTAACCCTAACCCTAACCCTAACCCTAACCCTAACCCTAACCCTAACCCTAACCCTAACCCTAACCCTAACCCTAACCCTAACCCTAACCCTAACCCTAACCCTAACCCTAACCCTAACCCTAACCCTAACCCTAACCCTAACCCTAACCCTAACCCTAACCCTAACCCTAACCCTAACCCTAACCCTAACCCTAACCCTAACCCTAACCCTAACCCTAACCCTAACCCTAACCCTAACCCTAACCCTAACCCTAACCCTAACCCTAACCCTAACCCTAACCCTAACCCTAACCCTAACCCTAACCCTAACCCTAACCCTAACCCTAACCCTAACCCTAACCCTAACCCTAACCCTAACCCTAACCCTAACCCTAACCCTAACCCTAACCCTAACCCTAACCCTAACCCTAACCCTAACCCTAACCCTAACCCTAACCCTAACCCTAACCCTAACCCTAACCCTAACCCTAACCCTAACCCTAACCCTAACCCTAACCCTAACCCTAACCCTAACCCTAACCCTAACCCTAACCCTAACCCTAACCCTAACCCTAACCCTAACCCTAACCCTAACCCTAACCCTAACCCTAACCCTAACCCTAACCCTAACCCTAACCCTAACCCTAACCCTAACCCTAACCCTAACCCTAACCCTAACCCTAACCCTAACCCTAACCCTAACCCTAACCCTAACCCTAACCCTAACCCTAACCCTAACCCTAACCCTAACCCTAACCCTAACCCTAACCCTAACCCTAACCCTAACCCTAACCCTAACCCTAACCCTAACCCTAACCCTAACCCTAACCCTAACCCTAACCCTAACCCTAACCCTAACCCTAACCCTAACCCTAACCCTAACCCTAACCCTAACCCTAACCCTAACCCTAACCCTAACCCTAACCCTAACCCTAACCCTAACCCTAACCCTAACCCTAACCCTAACCCTAACCCTAACCCTAACCCTAACCCTAACCCTAACCCTAACCCTAACCCTAACCCTAACCCTAACCCTAACCCTAACCCTAACCCTAACCCTAACCCTAACCCTAACCCTAACCCTAACCCTAACCCTAACCCTAACCCTAACCCTAACCCTAACCCTAACCCTAACCCTAACCCTAACCCTAACCCTAACCCTAACCCTAACCCTAACCCTAACCCTAACCCTAACCCTAACCCTAACCCTAACCCTAACCCTAACCCTAACCCTAACCCTAACCCTAACCCTAACCCTAACCCTAACCCTAACCTAACCCTAACCCTAACCCTAACCCTAACCCTAACCCTAACCCTAACCCTAACCCTAACCCTAACCCTAACCCTAACCCTAACCCTAACCCTAACCCTAACCCTAACCCTAACCCTAACCCTAACCCTAACCCTAACCCTAACCCTAACCCTAACCCTAACCCTAACCCTAACCCTAACCCTAACCCTAACCCTAACCCTAACCCTAACCCTAACCCTAACCCTAACCCTAACCCTAACCCTAACCCTAACCCTAACCCTAACCCTAACCCTAACCCTAACCCTAACCCTAACCCTAACCCTAACCCTAACCCTAACCCTAACCCTAACCCTAACCCTAACCCTAACCCTAACCCTAACCCTAACCCTAACCCTAACCCTAACCCTAACCCTAACCCTAACCCTAACCCTAACCCTAACCCTAACCCTAACCCTAACCCTAACCCTAACCCTAACCCTAACCCTAACCCTAACCCTAACCCTAACCCTAACCCTAACCCTAACCCTAACCCTAACCCTAACCCTAACCCTAACCCTAACCCTAACCCTAACCCTAACCCTAACCCTAACCCTAACCCTAACCCTAACCCTAACCCTAACCCTAACCCTAACCCTAACCCTAACCCTAACCCTAACCCTAACCCTAACCCTAACCCTAACCCTAACCCTAACCCTAACCCTAACCCTAACCCTAACCCTAACCCTAACCCTAACCCTAACCCTAACCCTAACCCTAACCCTAACCCTAACCCTAACCCTAACCCTAACCCTAACCCTAACCCTAACCCTAACCCTAACCCTAACCCTAACCCTAACCCTAACCCTAACCCTAACCCTAACCCTAACCCTAACCCTAACCCTAACCCTAACCCTAACCCTAACCCTAACCCTAACCCTAACCCTAACCCTAACCCTAACCCTAACCCTAACCCTAACCCTAACCCTAACCCTAACCCTAACCCTAACCCTAACCCTAACCCTAACCCTAACCCTAACCCTAACCCTAACCCTAACCCTAACCCTAACCCTAACCCTAACCCTAACCCTAACCCTAACCCTAACCCTAACCCTAACCCTAACCCTAACCCTAACCCTAACCCTAACCCTAACCCTAACCCTAACCCTAACCCTAACCCTAACCCTAACCCTA